>OX103957.1:16384577-16392077 GCA_944470425.2 Schistosoma bovis
GATAGATAGATAGATAGATAGATAGATAGATAGATAGATAGATAGATAGATAGATAGATAGATAGATAGATAGATAGATAGATAGATAGATAGATAGATAGATAGATAGATAGATAGATAGATAGATAGATAGATAGATAGATAGATAGATAGATAGATAGATAGATAGATAGATAGATAGATAGATAGATAGATAGATAGATAGATAGATAGATAGATAGATAGATAGATAGATAGATAGATAGATAGATAGATAGATAGATAGATAGATAGATAGATAGATAGATAGATAGATAGATAGATAGATAGATAGATAGATAGATAGATAGATAGATAGATAGATAGATAGATAGATAGATAGATAGATAGATAGATAGATAGATAGATAGATAGATAGATAGATAGATAGATAGATAGATAGATAGATAGATAGATAGATAGATAGATAGATAGATAGATAGATAGATAGATAGATAGATAGATAGATAGATAGATAGATAGATAGATAGATAGATAGATAGATAGATAGATAGATAGATAGATAGATAGATAGATAGATAGATAGATAGATAGATAGATAGATAGATAGATAGATAGATAGATAGATAGATAGATAGATAGATAGATAGATAGATAGATAGATAGATAGATAGATAGATAGATAGATAGATAGATAGATAGATAGATAGATAGATAGATAGATAGATAGATAGATAGATAGATAGATAGATAGATAGATAGATAGATAGATAGATAGATAGATAGATAGATAGATAGATAGATAGATAGATAGATAGATAGATAGATAGATAGATAGATAGATAGATAGATAGATAGATAGATAGATAGATAGATAGATAGATAGATAGATAGATAGATAGATAGATAGATAGATAGATAGATAGATAGATAGATAGATAGATAGATAGATAGATAGATAGATAGATAGATAGATAGATAGATAGATAGATAGATAGATAGATAGATAGATAGATAGATAGATAGATAGATAGATAGATAGATAGATAGATAGATAGATAGATAGATAGATAGATAGATAGATAGATAGATAGATAGATAGATAGATAGATAGATAGATAGATAGATAGATAGATAGATAGATAGATAGATAGATAGATAGATAGATAGATAGATAGATAGATAGATAGATAGATAGATAGATAGATAGATAGATAGATAGATAGATAGATAGATAGATAGATAGATAGATAGATAGATAGATAGATAGATAGATAGATAGATAGATAGATAGATAGATAGATAGATAGATAGATAGATAGATAGATAGATAGATAGATAGATAGATAGATAGATAGATAGATAGATAGATAGATAGATAGATAGATAGATAGATAGATAGATAGATAGATAGATAGATAGATAGATAGATAGATAGATAGATAGATAGATAGATAGATAGATAGATAGATAGATAGATAGATAGATAGATAGATAGATAGATAGATAGATAGATAGATAGATAGATAGATAGATAGATAGATAGATAGATAGATAGATAGATAGATAGATAGATAGATAGATAGATAGATAGATAGATAGATAGATAGATAGATAGATAGATAGATAGATAGATAGATAGATAGATAGATAGATAGATAGATAGATAGATAGATAGATAGATAGATAGATAGATAGATAGATAGATAGATAGATAGATAGATAGATAGATAGATAGATAGATAGATAGATAGATAGATAGATAGATAGATAGATAGATAGATAGATAGATAGATAGATAGATAGATAGATAGATAGATAGATAGATAGATAGATAGATAGATAGATAGATAGATAGATAGATAGATAGATAGATAGATAGATAGATAGATAGATAGATAGATAGATAGATAGATAGATAGATAGATAGATAGATAGATAGATAGATAGATAGATAGATAGATAGATAGATAGATAGATAGATAGATAGATAGATAGATAGATAGATAGATAGATAGATAGATAGATAGATAGATAGATAGATAGATAGATAGATAGATAGATAGATAGATAGATAGATAGATAGATAGATAGATAGATAGATAGATAGATAGATAGATAGATAGATAGATAGATAGATAGATAGATAGATAGATAGATAGATAGATAGATAGATAGATAGATAGATAGATAGATAGATAGATAGATAGATAGATAGATAGATAGATAGATAGATAGATAGATAGATAGATAGATAGATAGATAGATAGATAGATAGATAGATAGATAGATAGATAGATAGATAGATAGATAGATAGATAGATAGATAGATAGATAGATAGATAGATAGATAGATAGATAGATAGATAGATAGATAGATAGATAGATAGATAGATAGATAGATAGATAGATAGATAGATAGATAGATAGATAGATAGATAGATAGATAGATAGATAGATAGATAGATAGATAGATAGATAGATAGATAGATAGATAGATAGATAGATAGATAGATAGATAGATAGATAGATAGATAGATAGATAGATAGATAGATAGATAGATAGATAGATAGATAGATAGATAGATAGATAGATAGATAGATAGATAGATAGATAGATAGATAGATAGATAGATAGATAGATAGATAGATAGATAGATAGATAGATAGATAGATAGATAGATAGATAGATAGATAGATAGATAGATAGATAGATAGATAGATAGATAGATAGATAGATAGATAGATAGATAGATAGATAGATAGATAGATAGATAGATAGATAGATAGATAGATAGATAGATAGATAGATAGATAGATAGATAGATAGATAGATAGATAGATAGATAGATAGATAGATAGATAGATAGATAGATAGATAGATAGATAGATAGATAGATAGATAGATAGATAGATAGATAGATAGATAGATAGATAGATAGATAGATAGATAGATAGATAGATAGATAGATAGATAGATAGATAGATAGATAGATAGATAGATAGATAGATAGATAGATAGATAGATAGATAGATAGATAGATAGATAGATAGATAGATAGATAGATAGATAGATAGATAGATAGATAGATAGATAGATAGATAGATAGATAGATAGATAGATAGATAGATAGATAGATAGATAGATAGATAGATAGATAGATAGATAGATAGATAGATAGATAGATAGATAGATAGATAGATAGATAGATAGATAGATAGATAGATAGATAGATAGATAGATAGATAGATAGATAGATAGATAGATAGATAGATAGATAGATAGATAGATAGATAGATAGATAGATAGATAGATAGATAGATAGATAGATAGATAGATAGATAGATAGATAGATAGATAGATAGATAGATAGATAGATAGATAGATAGATAGATAGATAGATAGATAGATAGATAGATAGATAGATAGATAGATAGATAGATAGATAGATAGATAGATAGATAGATAGATAGATAGATAGATAGATAGATAGATAGATAGATAGATAGATAGATAGATAGATAGATAGATAGATAGATAGATAGATAGATAGATAGATAGATAGATAGATAGATAGATAGATAGATAGATAGATAGATAGATAGATAGATAGATAGATAGATAGATAGATAGATAGATAGATAGATAGATAGATAGATAGATAGATAGATAGATAGATAGATAGATAGATAGATAGATAGATAGATAGATAGATAGATAGATAGATAGATAGATAGATAGATAGATAGATAGATAGATAGATAGATAGATAGATAGATAGATAGATAGATAGATAGATAGATAGATAGATAGATAGATAGATAGATAGATAGATAGATAGATAGATAGATAGATAGATAGATAGATAGATAGATAGATAGATAGATAGATAGATAGATAGATAGATAGATAGATAGATAGATAGATAGATAGATAGATAGATAGATAGATAGATAGATAGATAGATAGATAGATAGATAGATAGATAGATAGATAGATAGATAGATAGATAGATAGATAGATAGATAGATAGATAGATAGATAGATAGATAGATAGATAGATAGATAGATAGATAGATAGATAGATAGATAGATAGATAGATAGATAGATAGATAGATAGATAGATAGATAGATAGATAGATAGATAGATAGATAGATAGATAGATAGATAGATAGATAGATAGATAGATAGATAGATAGATAGATAGATAGATAGATAGATAGATAGATAGATAGATAGATAGATAGATAGATAGATAGATAGATAGATAGATAGATAGATAGATAGATAGATAGATAGATAGATAGATAGATAGATAGATAGATAGATAGATAGATAGATAGATAGATAGATAGATAGATAGATAGATAGATAGATAGATAGATAGATAGATAGATAGATAGATAGATAGATAGATAGATAGATAGATAGATAGATAGATAGATAGATAGATAGATAGATAGATAGATAGATAGATAGATAGATAGATAGATAGATAGATAGATAGATAGATAGATAGATAGATAGATAGATAGATAGATAGATAGATAGATAGATAGATAGATAGATAGATAGATAGATAGATAGATAGATAGATAGATAGATAGATAGATAGATAGATAGATAGATAGATAGATAGATAGATAGATAGATAGATAGATAGATAGATAGATAGATAGATAGATAGATAGATAGATAGATAGATAGATAGATAGATAGATAGATAGATAGATAGATAGATAGATAGATAGATAGATAGATAGATAGATAGATAGATAGATAGATAGATAGATAGATAGATAGATAGATAGATAGATAGATAGATAGATAGATAGATAGATAGATAGATAGATAGATAGATAGATAGATAGATAGATAGATAGATAGATAGATAGATAGATAGATAGATAGATAGATAGATAGATAGATAGATAGATAGATAGATAGATAGATAGATAGATAGATAGATAGATAGATAGATAGATAGATAGATAGATAGATAGATAGATAGATAGATAGATAGATAGATAGATAGATAGATAGATAGATAGATAGATAGATAGATAGATAGATAGATAGATAGATAGATAGATAGATAGATAGATAGATAGATAGATAGATAGATAGATAGATAGATAGATAGATAGATAGATAGATAGATAGATAGATAGATAGATAGATAGATAGATAGATAGATAGATAGATAGATAGATAGATAGATAGATAGATAGATAGATAGATAGATAGATAGATAGATAGATAGATAGATAGATAGATAGATAGATAGATAGATAGATAGATAGATAGATAGATAGATAGATAGATAGATAGATAGATAGATAGATAGATAGATAGATAGATAGATAGATAGATAGATAGATAGATAGATAGATAGATAGATAGATAGATAGATAGATAGATAGATAGATAGATAGATAGATAGATAGATAGATAGATAGATAGATAGATAGATAGATAGATAGATAGATAGATAGATAGATAGATAGATAGATAGATAGATAGATAGATAGATAGATAGATAGATAGATAGATAGATAGATAGATAGATAGATAGATAGATAGATAGATAGATAGATAGATAGATAGATAGATAGATAGATAGATAGATAGATAGATAGATAGATAGATAGATAGATAGATAGATAGATAGATAGATAGATAGATAGATAGATAGATAGATAGATAGATAGATAGATAGATAGATAGATAGATAGATAGATAGATAGATAGATAGATAGATAGATAGATAGATAGATAGATAGATAGATAGATAGATAGATAGATAGATAGATAGATAGATAGATAGATAGATAGATAGATAGATAGATAGATAGATAGATAGATAGATAGATAGATAGATAGATAGATAGATAGATAGATAGATAGATAGATAGATAGATAGATAGATAGATAGATAGATAGATAGATAGATAGATAGATAGATAGATAGATAGATAGATAGATAGATAGATAGATAGATAGATAGATAGATAGATAGATAGATAGATAGATAGATAGATAGATAGATAGATAGATAGATAGATAGATAGATAGATAGATAGATAGATAGATAGATAGATAGATAGATAGATAGATAGATAGATAGATAGATAGATAGATAGATAGATAGATAGATAGATAGATAGATAGATAGATAGATAGATAGATAGATAGATAGATAGATAGATAGATAGATAGATAGATAGATAGATAGATAGATAGATAGATAGATAGATAGATAGATAGATAGATAGATAGATAGATAGATAGATAGATAGATAGATAGATAGATAGATAGATAGATAGATAGATAGATAGATAGATAGATAGATAGATAGATAGATAGATAGATAGATAGATAGATAGATAGATAGATAGATAGATAGATAGATAGATAGATAGATAGATAGATAGATAGATAGATAGATAGATAGATAGATAGATAGATAGATAGATAGATAGATAGATAGATAGATAGATAGATAGATAGATAGATAGATAGATAGATAGATAGATAGATAGATTAGATAGATAGATAGATAGATAGATAGATAGATAGATAGATAGATAGATAGATAGATAGATAGATAGATAGATAGATAGATAGATAGATAGATAGATAGATAGATAGATAGATAGATAGATAGATAGATAGATAGATAGATAGATAGATAGATAGATAGATAGATAGATAGATAGATAGATAGATAGATAGATAGATAGATAGATAGATAGATAGATAGATAGATAGATAGATAGATAGATAGATAGATAGATAGATAGATAGATAGATAGATAGATAGATAGATAGATAGATAGATAGATAGATAGATAGATAGATAGATAGATAGATAGATAGATAGATAGATAGATAGATAGATAGATAGATAGATAGATAGATAGATAGATAGATAGATAGATAGATAGATAGATAGATAGATAGATAGATAGATAGATAGATAGATAGATAGATAGATAGATAGATAGATAGATAGATAGATAGATAGATAGATAGATAGATAGATAGATAGATAGATAGATAGATAGATAGATAGATAGATAGATAGATAGATAGATAGATAGATAGATAGATAGATAGATAGATAGATAGATAGATAGATAGATAGATAGATAGATAGATAGATAGATAGATAGATAGATAGATAGATAGATAGATAGATAGATAGATAGATAGATAGATAGATAGATAGATAGATAGATAGATAGATAGATAGATAGATAGATAGATAGATAGATAGATAGATAGATAGATAGATAGATAGATAGATAGATAGATAGATAGGATAGATAGATAGATAGATAGATAGATAGATAGATAGATAGATAGATAGATAGATAGATAGATAGATAGATAGATAGATAGATAGATAGATAGATAGATAGATAGATAGATAGATAGATAGATAGATAGATAGATAGATAGATAGATAGATAGATAGATAGATAGATAGATAGATAGATAGATAGATAGATAGA
>OX103957.1:16394577-16397077 GCA_944470425.2 Schistosoma bovis
AGATAGATAGATAGATAGATAGATAGATAGATAGATAGATAGATAGATAGATAGATAGATAGATAGATAGATAGATAGATAGATAGATAGATAGATAGATAGATAGATAGATAGATAGATAGATAGATAGATAGATAGATAGATAGATAGATAGATAGATAGATAGATAGATAGATAGATAGATAGATAGATAGATAGATAGATAGATAGATAGATAGATAGATAGATAGATAGATAGATAGATAGATAGATAGATAGATAGATAGATAGATAGATAGATAGATAGATAGATAGATAGATAGATAGATAGATAGATAGATAGATAGATAGATAGATAGATAGATAGATAGATAGATAGATAGATAGATAGATAGATAGATAGATAGATAGATAGATAGATAGATAGATAGATAGATAGATAGATAAGATAGATAGATAGATAGATAGATAGATAGATAGATAGATAGATAGATAGATAGATAGATAGATAGATAGATAGATAGATAGATAGATAGATAGATAGATAGATAGATAGATAGATAGATAGATAGATAGATAGATAGATAGATAGATAGATAGATAGATAGATTAGATAGATAGATAGATAGATAGATAGATAGATGGATAGATAGATAGATAGATAGATAGATAGATAGATAGATAGATAGATAGATAGATAGATAGATAGATAGATAGATAGATAGATAGATAGATAGATAGATAGATAGATAGATAGATAGATAGATAGATAGATAGATAGATAGATAGATAGATAGATAGATAGATAGATAGATAGATAGATAGATAGATAGATAGATAGATAGATAGATAGATAGATAGATAGATAGATAGATAGATAGATAGATAGATAGATAGATAGATAGATAGATAGATAGATAGATAGATAGATAGATAGATAGATAGATAGATAGATAGATAGATAGATAGATAGATAGATAGATAGATAGATAGATAGATAGATAGATAGATAGATAGATAGATAGATAGATAGATAGATAGATAGATAGATAGATAGATAGATAGATAGATAGATAGATAGATAGATAGATAGATAGATAGATAGATAGATAGATAGATAGATAGATAGATAGATAGATAGATAGATAGATAGATAGATAGATAGATAGATAGATAGATAGATAGATAGATAGATAGATAGATAGATAGATAGATAGATAGATAGATAGATAGATAGATAGATAGATAGATAGATAGATAGATAGATAGATAGATAGATAGATAGATAGATAGATAGATAGATAGATAGATAGATAGATAGATAGATAGATAGATAGATAGATAGATAGATAGATAGATAGATAGATAGATAGATAGATAGATAGATAGATAGATAGATAGATAGATAGATAGATAGATAGATAGATAGATAGATAGATAGATAGATAGATAGATAGATAGATAGATAGATAGATAGATAGATAGATAGATAGATAGATAGATAGATAGATAGATAGATAGATAGATAGATAGATAGATAGATAGATAGATAGATAGATAGATAGATAGATAGATAGATAGATAGATAGATAGATAGATAGATAGATAGATAGATAGATAGATAGATAGATAGATAGATAGATAGATAGATAGATAGATAGATAGATAGATAGATAGATAGATAGATAGATAGATAGATAGATAGATAGATAGATAGATAGATAGATAGATAGATAGATAGATAGATAGATAGATAGATAGATAGATAGATAGATAGATAGATAGATAGATAGATAGATAGATAGATAGATAGATAGATAGATAGATAGATAGATAGATAGATAGATAGATAGATAGATAGATAGATAGATAGATAGATAGATAGATAGATAGATAGATAGATAGATAGATAGATAGATAGATAGATAGATAGATAGATAGATAGATAGATAGATAGATAGATAGATAGATAGATAGATAGATAGATAGATAGATAGATAGATAGATAGATAGATAGATAGATAGATAGATAGATAGATAGATAGATAGATAGATAGATAGATAGATAGATAGATAGATAGATAGATAGATAGATAGATAGATAGATAGATAGATAGATAGATAGATAGATAGATAGATAGATAGATAGATAGATAGATAGATAGATAGATAGATAGATAGATAGATAGATAGATAGATAGATAGATAGATAGATAGATAGATAGATAGATAGATAGATAGATAGATAGATAGATAGATAGATAGATAGATAGATAGATAGATAGATAGATAGATAGATAGATAGATAGATAGATAGATAGATAGATAGATAGATAGATAGATAGATAGATAGATAGATAGATAGATAGATAGATAGATAGATAGATAGATAGATAGATAGATAGATAGATAGATAGATAGATAGATAGATAGATAGATAGATAGATAGATAGATAGATAGATAGATAGATAGATAGATAGATAGATAGATAGATAGATAGATAGATAGATAGATAGATAG